>JALMGA010000022.1:9515000-9532568 GCA_023333525.1 Aspidoscelis tigris stejnegeri
TTAGGGTTAGGGTTAGGGTTAGGGTTAGGGTTAGGGTTAGGGTTAGGGTTAGGGTTAGGGTTAGGGTTAGGGTTAGGGTTAGGGTTAGGGTTAGGGTTAGGGTTAGGGTTAGGGTTAGGGTTAGGGTTAGGGTTAGGGTTAGGGTTAGGGTTAGGGTTAGGGTTAGGGTTAGGGTTAGGGTTAGGGTTAGGGTTAGGGTTAGGGTTAGGGTTAGGGTTAGGGTTAGGGTTAGGGTTAGGGTTAGGGTTAGGGTTAGGGTTAGGGTTAGGGTTAGGGTTAGGGTTAGGGTTAGGGTTAGGGTTAGGGTTAGGGTTAGGGTTAGGGTTAGGGTTAGGGTTAGGGTTAGGGTTAGGGTTAGGGTTAGGGTTAGGGTTAGGGTTAGGGTTAGGGTTAGGGTTAGGGTTAGGGTTAGGGTTAGGGTTAGGGTTAGGGTTAGGGTTAGGGTTAGGGTTAGGGTTAGGGTTAGGGTTAGGGTTAGGGTTAGGGTTAGGGTTAGGGTTAGGGTTAGGGTTAGGGTTAGGGTTAGGGTTAGGGTTAGGGTTAGGGTTAGGGTTAGGGTTAGGGTTAGGGTTAGGGTTAGGGTTAGGGTTAGGGTTAGGGTTAGGGTTAGGGTTAGGGTTAGGGTTAGGGTTAGGGTTAGGGTTAGGGTTAGGGTTAGGGTTAGGGTTAGGGTTAGGGTTAGGGTTAGGGTTAGGGTTAGGGTTAGGGTTAGGGTTAGGGTTAGGGTTAGGGTTAGGGTTAGGGTTAGGGTTAGGGTTAGGGTTAGGGTTAGGGTTAGGGTTAGGGTTAGGGTTAGGGTTAGGGTTAGGGTTAGGGTTAGGGTTAGGGTTAGGGTTAGGGTTAGGGTTAGGGTTAGGGTTAGGGTTAGGGTTAGGGTTAGGGTTAGGGTTAGGGTTAGGGTTAGGGTTAGGGTTAGGGTTAGGGTTAGGGTTAGGGTTAGGGTTAGGGTTAGGGTTAGGGTTAGGGTTAGGGTTAGGGTTAGGGTTAGGGTTAGGGTTAGGGTTAGGGTTAGGGTTAGGGTTAGGGTTAGGGTTAGGGTTAGGGTTAGGGTTAGGGTTAGGGTTAGGGTTAGGGTTAGGGTTAGGGTTAGGGTTAGGGTTAGGGTTAGGGTTAGGGTTAGGGTTAGGGTTAGGGTTAGGGTTAGGGTTAGGGTTAGGGTTAGGGTTAGGGTTAGGGTTAGGGTTAGGGTTAGGGTTAGGGTTAGGGTTAGGGTTAGGGTTAGGGTTAGGGTTAGGGTTAGGGTTAGGGTTAGGGTTAGGGTTAGGGTTAGGGTTAGGGTTAGGGTTAGGGTTAGGGTTAGGGTTAGGGTTAGGGTTAGGGTTAGGGTTAGGGTTAGGGTTAGGGTTAGGGTTAGGGTTAGGGTTAGGGTTAGGGTTAGGGTTAGGGTTAGGGTTAGGGTTAGG
Source organism: Aspidoscelis tigris stejnegeri (assembly GCA_023333525.1). Lineage (NCBI taxonomy): Eukaryota > Metazoa > Chordata > Lepidosauria > Squamata > Teiidae > Aspidoscelis > Aspidoscelis tigris. The sequence continues at coordinate 9,516,404 of JALMGA010000022.1, forward strand.
GTTAGGGTTAGGGTTAGGGTTAGGGTTAGGGTTAGGGTTAGGGTTAGGGTTAGGGTTAGGGTTAGGGTTAGGGTTAGGGTTAGGGTTAGGGTTAGGGTTAGGGTTAGGGTTAGGGTTAGGGTTAGGGTTAGGGTTAGGGTTAGGGTTAGGGTTAGGGTTAGGGTTAGGGTTAGGGTTAGGGTTAGGGTTAGGGTTAGGGTTAGGGTTAGGGTTAGGGTTAGGGTTAGGGTTAGGGTTAGGGTTAGGGTTAGGGTTAGGGTTAGGGTTAGGGTTAGGGTTAGGGTTAGGGTTAGGGTTAGGGTTAGGGTTAGGGTTAGGGTTAGGGTTAGGGTTAGGGTTAGGGTTAGGGTTAGGGTTAGGGTTAGGGTTAGGGTTAGGGTTAGGGTTAGGGTTAGGGTTAGGGTTAGGGTTAGGGTTAGGGTTAGGGTTAGGGTTAGGGTTAGGGTTAGGGTTAGGGTTAGGGTTAGGGTTAGGGTTAGGGTTAGGGTTAGGGTTAGGGTTAGGGTTAGGGTTAGGGTTAGGGTTAGGGTTAGGGTTAGGGTTAGGGTTAGGGTTAGGGTTAGGGTTAGGGTTAGGGTTAGGGTTAGGGTTAGGGTTAGGGTTAGGGTTAGGGTTAGGGTTAGGGTTAGGGTTAGGGTTAGGGTTAGGGTTAGGGTTAGGGTTAGGGTTAGGGTTAGGGTTAGGGTTAGGGTTAGGGTTAGGGTTAGGGTTAGGGTTAGGGTTAGGGTTAGGGTTAGGGTTAGGGTTAGGGTTAGGGTTAGGGTTAGGGTTAGGGTTAGGGTTAGGGTTAGGGTTAGGGTTAGGGTTAGGGTTAGGGTTAGGGTTAGGGTTAGGGTTAGGGTTAGGGTTAGGGTTAGGGTTAGGGTTAGGGTTAGGGTTAGGGTTAGGGTTAGGGTTAGGGTTAGGGTTAGGGTTAGGGTTAGGGTTAGGGTTAGGGTTAGGGTTAGGGTTAGGGTTAGGGTTAGGGTTAGGGTTAGGGTTAGGGTTAGGGTTAGGGTTAGGGTTAGGGTTAGGGTTAGGGTTAGGGTTAGGGTTAGGGTTAGGGTTAGGGTTAGGGTTAGGGTTAGGGTTAGGGTTAGGGTTAGGGTTAGGGTTAGGGTTAGGGTTAGGGTTAGGGTTAGGGTTAGGGTTAGGGTTAGGGTTAGGGTTAGGGTTAGGGTTAGGGTTAGGGTTAGGGTTAGGGTTAGGGTTAGGGTTAGGGTTAGGGTTAGGGTTAGGGTTAGGGTTAGGGTTAGGGTTAGGGTTAGGGTTAGGGTTAGGGTTAGGGTTAGGGTTAGGGTTAGGGTTAGGGTTAGGGTTAGGGTTAGGGTTAGGGTTAGGGTTAGGGTTAGGGTTAGGGTTAGGGTTAGGGTTAGGGTTAGGGTTAGGGTTAGGGTTAGGGTTAGGGTTAGGGTTAGGGTTAGGGTTAGGGTTAGGGTTAGGGTTAGGGTTAGGGTTAGGGTTAGGGTTAGGGTTAGGGTTAGGGTTAGGGTTAGGGTTAGGGTTAGGGTTAGGGTTAGGGTTAGGGTTAGGGTTAGGGTTAGGGTTAGGGTTAGGGTTAGGGTTAGGGTTAGGGTTAGGGTTAGGGTTAGGGTTAGGGTTAGGGTTAGGGTTAGGGTTAGGGTTAGGGTTAGGGTTAGGGTTAGGGTTAGGGTTAGGGTTAGGGTTAGGGTTAGGGTTAGGGTTAGGGTTAGGGTTAGGGTTAGGGTTAGGGTTAGGGTTAGGGTTAGGGTTAGGGTTAGGGTTAGGGTTAGGGTTAGGGTTAGGGTTAGGGTTAGGGTTAGGGTTAGGGTTAGGGTTAGGGTTAGGGTTAGGGTTAGGGTTAGGGTTAGGGTTAGGGTTAGGGTTAGGGTTAGGGTTAGGGTTAGGGTTAGGGTTAGGGTTAGGGTTAGGGTTAGGGTTAGGGTTAGGGTTAGGGTTAGGGTTAGGGTTAGGGTTAGGGTTAGGGTTAGGGTTAGGGTTAGGGTTAGGGTTAGGGTTAGGGTTAGGGTTAGGGTTAGGGTTAGGGTTAGGGTTAGGGTTAGGGTTAGGGTTAGGGTTAGGGTTAGGGTTAGGGTTAGGGTTAGGGTTAGGGTTAGGGTTAGGGTTAGGGTTAGGGTTAGGGTTAGGGTTAGGGTTAGGGTTAGGGTTAGGGTTAGGGTTAGGGTTAGGGTTAGGGTTAGGGTTAGGGTTAGGGTTAGGGTTAGGGTTAGGGTTAGGGTTAGGGTTAGGGTTAGGGTTAGGGTTAGGGTTAGGGTTAGGGTTAGGGTTAGGGTTAGGGTTAGGGTTAGGGTTAGGGTTAGGGTTAGGGTTAGGGTTAGGGTTAGGGTTAGGGTTAGGGTTAGGGTTAGGGTTAGGGTTAGGGTTAGGGTTAGGGTTAGGGTTAGGGTTAGGGTTAGGGTTAGGGTTAGGGTTAGGGTTAGGGTTAGGGTTAGGGTTAGGGTTAGGGTTAGGGTTAGGGTTAGGGTTAGGGTTAGGGTTAGGGTTAGGGTTAGGGTTAGGGTTAGGGTTAGGGTTAGGGTTAGGGTTAGGGTTAGGGTTAGGGTTAGGGTTAGGGTTAGGGTTAGGGTTAGGGTTAGGGTTAGGGTTAGGGTTAGGGTTAGGGTTAGGGTTAGGGTTAGGGTTAGGGTTAGGGTTAGGGTTAGGGTTAGGGTTAGGGTTAGGGTTAGGGTTAGGGTTAGGGTTAGGGTTAGGGTTAGGGTTAGGGTTAGGGTTAGGGTTAGGGTTAGGGTTAGGGTTAGGGTTAGGGTTAGGGTTAGGGTTAGGGTTAGGGTTAGGGTTAGGGTTAGGGTTAGGGTTAGGGTTAGGGTTAGGGTTAGGGTTAGGGTTAGGGTTAGGGTTAGGGTTAGGGTTAGGGTTAGGGTTAGGGTTAGGGTTAGGGTTAGGGTTAGGGTTAGGGTTAGGGTTAGGGTTAGGGTTAGGGTTAGGGTTAGGGTTAGGGTTAGGGTTAGGGTTAGGGTTAGGGTTAGGGTTAGGGTTAGGGTTAGGGTTAGGGTTAGGGTTAGGGTTAGGGTTAGGGTTAGGGTTAGGGTTAGGGTTAGGGTTAGGGTTAGGGTTAGGGTTAGGGTTAGGGTTAGGGTTAGGGTTAGGGTTAGGGTTAGGGTTAGGGTTAGGGTTAGGGTTAGGGTTAGGGTTAGGGTTAGGGTTAGGGTTAGGGTTAGGGTTAGGGTTAGGGTTAGGGTTAGGGTTAGGGTTAGGGTTAGGGTTAGGGTTAGGGTTAGGGTTAGGGTTAGGGTTAGGGTTAGGGTTAGGGTTAGGGTTAGGGTTAGGGTTAGGGTTAGGGTTAGGGTTAGGGTTAGGGTTAGGGTTAGGGTTAGGGTTAGGGTTAGGGTTAGGGTTAGGGTTAGGGTTAGGGTTAGGGTTAGGGTTAGGGTTAGGGTTAGGGTTAGGGTTAGGGTTAGGGTTAGGGTTAGGGTTAGGGTTAGGGTTAGGGTTAGGGTTAGGGTTAGGGTTAGGGTTAGGGTTAGGGTTAGGGTTAGGGTTAGGGTTAGGGTTAGGGTTAGGGTTAGGGTTAGGGTTAGGGTTAGGGTTAGGGTTAGGGTTAGGGTTAGGGTTAGGGTTAGGGTTAGGGTTAGGGTTAGGGTTAGGGTTAGGGTTAGGGTTAGGGTTAGGGTTAGGGTTAGGGTTAGGGTTAGGGTTAGGGTTAGGGTTAGGGTTAGGGTTAGGGTTAGGGTTAGGGTTAGGGTTAGGGTTAGGGTTAGGGTTAGGGTTAGGGTTAGGGTTAGGGTTAGGGTTAGGGTTAGGGTTAGGGTTAGGGTTAGGGTTAGGGTTAGGGTTAGGGTTAGGGTTAGGGTTAGGGTTAGGGTTAGGGTTAGGGTTAGGGTTAGGGTTAGGGTTAGGGTTAGGGTTAGGGTTAGGGTTAGGGTTAGGGTTAGGGTTAGGGTTAGGGTTAGGGTTAGGGTTAGGGTTAGGGTTAGGGTTAGGGTTAGGGTTAGGGTTAGGGTTAGGGTTAGGGTTAGGGTTAGGGTTAGGGTTAGGGTTAGGGTTAGGGTTAGGGTTAGGGTTAGGGTTAGGGTTAGGGTTAGGGTTAGGGTTAGGGTTAGGGTTAGGGTTAGGGTTAGGGTTAGGGTTAGGGTTAGGGTTAGGGTTAGGGTTAGGGTTAGGGTTAGGGTTAGGGTTAGGGTTAGGGTTAGGGTTAGGGTTAGGGTTAGGGTTAGGGTTAGGGTTAGGGTTAGGGTTAGGGTTAGGGTTAGGGTTAGGGTTAGGGTTAGGGTTAGGGTTAGGGTTAGGGTTAGGGTTAGGGTTAGGGTTAGGGTTAGGGTTAGGGTTAGGGTTAGGGTTAGGGTTAGGGTTAGGGTTAGGGTTAGGGTTAGGGTTAGGGTTAGGGTTAGGGTTAGGGTTAGGGTTAGGGTTAGGGTTAGGGTTAGGGTTAGGGTTAGGGTTAGGGTTAGGGTTAGGGTTAGGGTTAGGGTTAGGGTTAGGGTTAGGGTTAGGGTTAGGGTTAGGGTTAGGGTTAGGGTTAGGGTTAGGGTTAGGGTTAGGGTTAGGGTTAGGGTTAGGGTTAGGGTTAGGGTTAGGGTTAGGGTTAGGGTTAGGGTTAGGGTTAGGGTTAGGGTTAGGGTTAGGGTTAGGGTTAGGGTTAGGGTTAGGGTTAGGGTTAGGGTTAGGGTTAGGGTTAGGGTTAGGGTTAGGGTTAGGGTTAGGGTTAGGGTTAGGGTTAGGGTTAGGGTTAGGGTTAGGGTTAGGGTTAGGGTTAGGGTTAGGGTTAGGGTTAGGGTTAGGGTTAGGGTTAGGGTTAGGGTTAGGGTTAGGGTTAGGGTTAGGGTTAGGGTTAGGGTTAGGGTTAGGGTTAGGGTTAGGGTTAGGGTTAGGGTTAGGGTTAGGGTTAGGGTTAGGGTTAGGGTTAGGGTTAGGGTTAGGGTTAGGGTTAGGGTTAGGGTTAGGGTTAGGGTTAGGGTTAGGGTTAGGGTTAGGGTTAGGGTTAGGGTTAGGGTTAGGGTTAGGGTTAGGGTTAGGGTTAGGGTTAGGGTTAGGGTTAGGGTTAGGGTTAGGGTTAGGGTTAGGGTTAGGGTTAGGGTTAGGGTTAGGGTTAGGGTTAGGGTTAGGGTTAGGGTTAGGGTTAGGGTTAGGGTTAGGGTTAGGGTTAGGGTTAGGGTTAGGGTTAGGGTTAGGGTTAGGGTTAGGGTTAGGGTTAGGGTTAGGGTTAGGGTTAGGGTTAGGGTTAGGGTTAGGGTTAGGGTTAGGGTTAGGGTTAGGGTTAGGGTTAGGGTTAGGGTTAGGGTTAGGGTTAGGGTTAGGGTTAGGGTTAGGGTTAGGGTTAGGGTTAGGGTTAGGGTTAGGGTTAGGGTTAGGGTTAGGGTTAGGGTTAGGGTTAGGGTTAGGGTTAGGGTTAGGGTTAGGGTTAGGGTTAGGGTTAGGGTTAGGGTTAGGGTTAGGGTTAGGGTTAGGGTTAGGGTTAGGGTTAGGGTTAGGGTTAGGGTTAGGGTTAGGGTTAGGGTTAGGGTTAGGGTTAGGGTTAGGGTTAGGGTTAGGGTTAGGGTTAGGGTTAGGGTTAGGGTTAGGGTTAGGGTTAGGGTTAGGGTTAGGGTTAGGGTTAGGGTTAGGGTTAGGGTTAGGGTTAGGGTTAGGGTTAGGGTTAGGGTTAGGGTTAGGGTTAGGGTTAGGGTTAGGGTTAGGGTTAGGGTTAGGGTTAGGGTTAGGGTTAGGGTTAGGGTTAGGGTTAGGGTTAGGGTTAGGGTTAGGGTTAGGGTTAGGGTTAGGGTTAGGGTTAGGGTTAGGGTTAGGGTTAGGGTTAGGGTTAGGGTTAGGGTTAGGGTTAGGGTTAGGGTTAGGGTTAGGGTTAGGGTTAGGGTTAGGGTTAGGGTTAGGGTTAGGGTTAGGGTTAGGGTTAGGGTTAGGGTTAGGGTTAGGGTTAGGGTTAGGGTTAGGGTTAGGGTTAGGGTTAGGGTTAGGGTTAGGGTTAGGGTTAGGGTTAGGGTTAGGGTTAGGGTTAGGGTTAGGGTTAGGGTTAGGGTTAGGGTTAGGGTTAGGGTTAGGGTTAGGGTTAGGGTTAGGGTTAGGGTTAGGGTTAGGGTTAGGGTTAGGGTTAGGGTTAGGGTTAGGGTTAGGGTTAGGGTTAGGGTTAGGGTTAGGGTTAGGGTTAGGGTTAGGGTTAGGGTTAGGGTTAGGGTTAGGGTTAGGGTTAGGGTTAGGGTTAGGGTTAGGGTTAGGGTTAGGGTTAGGGTTAGGGTTAGGGTTAGGGTTAGGGTTAGGGTTAGGGTTAGGGTTAGGGTTAGGGTTAGGGTTAGGGTTAGGGTTAGGGTTAGGGTTAGGGTTAGGGTTAGGGTTAGGGTTAGGGTTAGGGTTAGGGTTAGGGTTAGGGTTAGGGTTAGGGTTAGGGTTAGGGTTAGGGTTAGGGTTAGGGTTAGGGTTAGGGTTAGGGTTAGGGTTAGGGTTAGGGTTAGGGTTAGGGTTAGGGTTAGGGTTAGGGTTAGGGTTAGGGTTAGGGTTAGGGTTAGGGTTAGGGTTAGGGTTAGGGTTAGGGTTAGGGTTAGGGTTAGGGTTAGGGTTAGGGTTAGGGTTAGGGTTAGGGTTAGGGTTAGGGTTAGGGTTAGGGTTAGGGTTAGGGTTAGGGTTAGGGTTAGGGTTAGGGTTAGGGTTAGGGTTAGGGTTAGGGTTAGGGTTAGGGTTAGGGTTAGGGTTAGGGTTAGGGTTAGGGTTAGGGTTAGGGTTAGGGTTAGGGTTAGGGTTAGGGTTAGGGTTAGGGTTAGGGTTAGGGTTAGGGTTAGGGTTAGGGTTAGGGTTAGGGTTAGGGTTAGGGTTAGGGTTAGGGTTAGGGTTAGGGTTAGGGTTAGGGTTAGGGTTAGGGTTAGGGTTAGGGTTAGGGTTAGGGTTAGGGTTAGGGTTAGGGTTAGGGTTAGGGTTAGGGTTAGGGTTAGGGTTAGGGTTAGGGTTAGGGTTAGGGTTAGGGTTAGGGTTAGGGTTAGGGTTAGGGTTAGGGTTAGGGTTAGGGTTAGGGTTAGGGTTAGGGTTAGGGTTAGGGTTAGGGTTAGGGTTAGGGTTAGGGTTAGGGTTAGGGTTAGGGTTAGGGTTAGGGTTAGGGTTAGGGTTAGGGTTAGGGTTAGGGTTAGGGTTAGGGTTAGGGTTAGGGTTAGGGTTAGGGTTAGGGTTAGGGTTAGGGTTAGGGTTAGGGTTAGGGTTAGGGTTAGGGTTAGGGTTAGGGTTAGGGTTAGGGTTAGGGTTAGGGTTAGGGTTAGGGTTAGGGTTAGGGTTAGGGTTAGGGTTAGGGTTAGGGTTAGGGTTAGGGTTAGGGTTAGGGTTAGGGTTAGGGTTAGGGTTAGGGTTAGGGTTAGGGTTAGGGTTAGGGTTAGGGTTAGGGTTAGGGTTAGGGTTAGGGTTAGGGTTAGGGTTAGGGTTAGGGTTAGGGTTAGGGTTAGGGTTAGGGTTAGGGTTAGGGTTAGGGTTAGGGTTAGGGTTAGGGTTAGGGTTAGGGTTAGGGTTAGGGTTAGGGTTAGGGTTAGGGTTAGGGTTAGGGTTAGGGTTAGGGTTAGGGTTAGGGTTAGGGTTAGGGTTAGGGTTAGGGTTAGGGTTAGGGTTAGGGTTAGGGTTAGGGTTAGGGTTAGGGTTAGGGTTAGGGTTAGGGTTAGGGTTAGGGTTAGGGTTAGGGTTAGGGTTAGGGTTAGGGTTAGGGTTAGGGTTAGGGTTAGGGTTAGGGTTAGGGTTAGGGTTAGGGTTAGGGTTAGGGTTAGGGTTAGGGTTAGGGTTAGGGTTAGGGTTAGGGTTAGGGTTAGGGTTAGGGTTAGGGTTAGGGTTAGGGTTAGGGTTAGGGTTAGGGTTAGGGTTAGGGTTAGGGTTAGGGTTAGGGTTAGGGTTAGGGTTAGGGTTAGGGTTAGGGTTAGGGTTAGGGTTAGGGTTAGGGTTAGGGTTAGGGTTAGGGTTAGGGTTAGGGTTAGGGTTAGGGTTAGGGTTAGGGTTAGGGTTAGGGTTAGGGTTAGGGTTAGGGTTAGGGTTAGGGTTAGGGTTAGGGTTAGGGTTAGGGTTAGGGTTAGGGTTAGGGTTAGGGTTAGGGTTAGGGTTAGGGTTAGGGTTAGGGTTAGGGTTAGGGTTAGGGTTAGGGTTAGGGTTAGGGTTAGGGTTAGGGTTAGGGTTAGGGTTAGGGTTAGGGTTAGGGTTAGGGTTAGGGTTAGGGTTAGGGTTAGGGTTAGGGTTAGGGTTAGGGTTAGGGTTAGGGTTAGGGTTAGGGTTAGGGTTAGGGTTAGGGTTAGGGTTAGGGTTAGGGTTAGGGTTAGGGTTAGGGTTAGGGTTAGGGTTAGGGTTAGGGTTAGGGTTAGGGTTAGGGTTAGGGTTAGGGTTAGGGTTAGGGTTAGGGTTAGGGTTAGGGTTAGGGTTAGGGTTAGGGTTAGGGTTAGGGTTAGGGTTAGGGTTAGGGTTAGGGTTAGGGTTAGGGTTAGGGTTAGGGTTAGGGTTAGGGTTAGGGTTAGGGTTAGGGTTAGGGTTAGGGTTAGGGTTAGGGTTAGGGTTAGGGTTAGGGTTAGGGTTAGGGTTAGGGTTAGGGTTAGGGTTAGGGTTAGGGTTAGGGTTAGGGTTAGGGTTAGGGTTAGGGTTAGGGTTAGGGTTAGGGTTAGGGTTAGGGTTAGGGTTAGGGTTAGGGTTAGGGTTAGGGTTAGGGTTAGGGTTAGGGTTAGGGTTAGGGTTAGGGTTAGGGTTAGGGTTAGGGTTAGGGTTAGGGTTAGGGTTAGGGTTAGGGTTAGGGTTAGGGTTAGGGTTAGGGTTAGGGTTAGGGTTAGGGTTAGGGTTAGGGTTAGGGTTAGGGTTAGGGTTAGGGTTAGGGTTAGGGTTAGGGTTAGGGTTAGGGTTAGGGTTAGGGTTAGGGTTAGGGTTAGGGTTAGGGTTAGGGTTAGGGTTAGGGTTAGGGTTAGGGTTAGGGTTAGGGTTAGGGTTAGGGTTAGGGTTAGGGTTAGGGTTAGGGTTAGGGTTAGGGTTAGGGTTAGGGTTAGGGTTAGGGTTAGGGTTAGGGTTAGGGTTAGGGTTAGGGTTAGGGTTAGGGTTAGGGTTAGGGTTAGGGTTAGGGTTAGGGTTAGGGTTAGGGTTAGGGTTAGGGTTAGGGTTAGGGTTAGGGTTAGGGTTAGGGTTAGGGTTAGGGTTAGGGTTAGGGTTAGGGTTAGGGTTAGGGTTAGGGTTAGGGTTAGGGTTAGGGTTAGGGTTAGGGTTAGGGTTAGGGTTAGGGTTAGGGTTAGGGTTAGGGTTAGGGTTAGGGTTAGGGTTAGGGTTAGGGTTAGGGTTAGGGTTAGGGTTAGGGTTAGGGTTAGGGTTAGGGTTAGGGTTAGGGTTAGGGTTAGGGTTAGGGTTAGGGTTAGGGTTAGGGTTAGGGTTAGGGTTAGGGTTAGGGTTAGGGTTAGGGTTAGGGTTAGGGTTAGGGTTAGGGTTAGGGTTAGGGTTAGGGTTAGGGTTAGGGTTAGGGTTAGGGTTAGGGTTAGGGTTAGGGTTAGGGTTAGGGTTAGGGTTAGGGTTAGGGTTAGGGTTAGGGTTAGGGTTAGGGTTAGGGTTAGGGTTAGGGTTAGGGTTAGGGTTAGGGTTAGGGTTAGGGTTAGGGTTAGGGTTAGGGTTAGGGTTAGGGTTAGGGTTAGGGTTAGGGTTAGGGTTAGGGTTAGGGTTAGGGTTAGGGTTAGGGTTAGGGTTAGGGTTAGGGTTAGGGTTAGGGTTAGGGTTAGGGTTAGGGTTAGGGTTAGGGTTAGGGTTAGGGTTAGGGTTAGGGTTAGGGTTAGGGTTAGGGTTAGGGTTAGGGTTAGGGTTAGGGTTAGGGTTAGGGTTAGGGTTAGGGTTAGGGTTAGGGTTAGGGTTAGGGTTAGGGTTAGGGTTAGGGTTAGGGTTAGGGTTAGGGTTAGGGTTAGGGTTAGGGTTAGGGTTAGGGTTAGGGTTAGGGTTAGGGTTAGGGTTAGGGTTAGGGTTAGGGTTAGGGTTAGGGTTAGGGTTAGGGTTAGGGTTAGGGTTAGGGTTAGGGTTAGGGTTAGGGTTAGGGTTAGGGTTAGGGTTAGGGTTAGGGTTAGGGTTAGGGTTAGGGTTAGGGTTAGGGTTAGGGTTAGGGTTAGGGTTAGGGTTAGGGTTAGGGTTAGGGTTAGGGTTAGGGTTAGGGTTAGGGTTAGGGTTAGGGTTAGGGTTAGGGTTAGGGTTAGGGTTAGGGTTAGGGTTAGGGTTAGGGTTAGGGTTAGGGTTAGGGTTAGGGTTAGGGTTAGGGTTAGGGTTAGGGTTAGGGTTAGGGTTAGGGTTAGGGTTAGGGTTAGGGTTAGGGTTAGGGTTAGGGTTAGGGTTAGGGTTAGGGTTAGGGTTAGGGTTAGGGTTAGGGTTAGGGTTAGGGTTAGGGTTAGGGTTAGGGTTAGGGTTAGGGTTAGGGTTAGGGTTAGGGTTAGGGTTAGGGTTAGGGTTAGGGTTAGGGTTAGGGTTAGGGTTAGGGTTAGGGTTAGGGTTAGGGTTAGGGTTAGGGTTAGGGTTAGGGTTAGGGTTAGGGTTAGGGTTAGGGTTAGGGTTAGGGTTAGGGTTAGGGTTAGGGTTAGGGTTAGGGTTAGGGTTAGGGTTAGGGTTAGGGTTAGGGTTAGGGTTAGGGTTAGGGTTAGGGTTAGGGTTAGGGTTAGGGTTAGGGTTAGGGTTAGGGTTAGGGTTAGGGTTAGGGTTAGGGTTAGGGTTAGGGTTAGGGTTAGGGTTAGGGTTAGGGTTAGGGTTAGGGTTAGGGTTAGGGTTAGGGTTAGGGTTAGGGTTAGGGTTAGGGTTAGGGTTAGGGTTAGGGTTAGGGTTAGGGTTAGGGTTAGGGTTAGGGTTAGGGTTAGGGTTAGGGTTAGGGTTAGGGTTAGGGTTAGGGTTAGGGTTAGGGTTAGGGTTAGGGTTAGGGTTAGGGTTAGGGTTAGGGTTAGGGTTAGGGTTAGGGTTAGGGTTAGGGTTAGGGTTAGGGTTAGGGTTAGGGTTAGGGTTAGGGTTAGGGTTAGGGTTAGGGTTAGGGTTAGGGTTAGGGTTAGGGTTAGGGTTAGGGTTAGGGTTAGGGTTAGGGTTAGGGTTAGGGTTAGGGTTAGGGTTAGGGTTAGGGTTAGGGTTAGGGTTAGGGTTAGGGTTAGGGTTAGGGTTAGGGTTAGGGTTAGGGTTAGGGTTAGGGTTAGGGTTAGGGTTAGGGTTAGGGTTAGGGTTAGGGTTAGGGTTAGGGTTGGGTTAGGGTTAGGGTTAGGGTTAGGGTTAGGGTTAGGGTTAGGGTTAGGGTTAGGGTTAGGGTTGGGTTAGGGTTAGGGTTAGGGTTAGGGTTAGGGTTAGGGTTAGGGTTAGGGTTAGGGTTAGGGTTAGGGTTAGGGTTAGGGTTAGGGTTAGGGTTAGGGTTAGGGTTAGGGTTAGGGTTAGGGTTAGGGTTAGGGTTAGGGTTAGGGTTAGGGTTAGGGTTAGGGTTAGGGTTAGGGTTAGGGTTAGGGTTAGGGTTAGGGTTAGGGTTAGGGTTAGGGTTAGGGTTAGGGTTAGGGTTAGGGTTAGGGTTAGGGTTAGGGTTAGGGTTAGGGTTAGGGTTAGGGTTAGGGTTAGGGTTAGGGTTAGGGTTAGGGTTAGGGTTAGGGTTAGGGTTAGGGTTAGGGTTAGGGTTAGGGTTAGGGTTAGGGTTAGGGTTAGGGTTAGGGTTAGGGTTAGGGTTAGGGTTAGGGTTAGGGTTAGGGTTAGGGTTAGGGTTAGGGTTAGGGTTAGGGTTAGGGTTAGGGTTAGGGTTAGGGTTAGGGTTAGGGTTAGGGTTAGGGTTAGGGTTAGGGTTAGGGTTAGGGTTAGGGTTAGGGTTAGGGTTAGGGTTAGGGTTAGGGTTAGGGTTAGGGTTAGGGTTAGGGTTAGGGTTAGGGTTAGGGTTAGGGTTAGGGTTAGGGTTAGGGTTAGGGTTAGGGTTAGGGTTAGGGTTAGGGTTAGGGTTAGGGTTAGGGTTAGGGTTAGGGTTAGGGTTAGGGTTAGGGTTAGGGTTAGGGTTAGGGTTAGGGTTAGGGTTAGGGTTAGGGTTAGGGTTAGGGTTAGGGTTAGGGTTAGGGTTAGGGTTAGGGTTAGGGTTAGGGTTAGGGTTAGGGTTAGGGTTAGGGTTAGGGTTAGGGTTAGGGTTAGGGTTAGGGTTAGGGTTAGGGTTAGGGTTAGGGTTAGGGTTAGGGTTAGGGTTAGGGTTAGGGTTAGGGTTAGGGTTAGGGTTAGGGTTAGGGTTAGGGTTAGGGTTAGGGTTAGGGTTAGGGTTAGGGTTAGGGTTAGGGTTAGGGTTAGGGTTAGGGTTAGGGTTAGGGTTAGGGTTAGGGTTAGGGTTAGGGTTAGGGTTAGGGTTAGGGTTAGGGTTAGGGTTAGGGTTAGGGTTAGGGTTAGGGTTAGGGTTAGGGTTAGGGTTAGGGTTAGGGTTAGGGTTAGGGTTAGGGTTAGGGTTAGGGTTAGGGTTAGGGTTAGGGTTAGGGTTAGGGTTAGGGTTAGGGTTAGGGTTAGGGTTAGGGTTAGGGTTAGGGTTAGGGTTAGGGTTAGGGTTAGGGTTAGGGTTAGGGTTAGGGTTAGGGTTAGGGTTAGGGTTAGGGTTAGGGTTAGGGTTAGGGTTAGGGTTAGGGTTAGGGTTAGGGTTAGGGTTAGGGTTAGGGTTAGGGTTAGGGTTAGGGTTAGGGTTAGGGTTAGGGTTAGGGTTAGGGTTAGGGTTAGGGTTAGGGTTAGGGTTAGGGTTAGGGTTAGGGTTAGGGTTAGGGTTAGGGTTAGGGTTAGGGTTAGGGTTAGGGTTAGGGTTAGGGTTAGGGTTAGGGTTAGGGTTAGGGTTAGGGTTAGGGTTAGGGTTAGGGTTAGGGTTAGGGTTAGGGTTAGGGTTAGGGTTAGGGTTAGGGTTAGGGTTAGGGTTAGGGTTAGGGTTAGGGTTAGGGTTAGGGTTAGGGTTAGGGTTAGGGTTAGGGTTAGGGTTAGGGTTAGGGTTAGGGTTAGGGTTAGGGTTAGGGTTAGGGTTAGGGTTAGGGTTAGGGTTAGGGTTAGGGTTAGGGTTAGGGTTAGGGTTAGGGTTAGGGTTAGGGTTAGGGTTAGGGTTAGGGTTAGGGTTAGGGTTAGGGTTAGGGTTAGGGTTAGGGTTAGGGTTAGGGTTAGGGTTAGGGTTAGGGTTAGGGTTAGGGTTAGGGTTAGGGTTAGGGTTAGGGTTAGGGTTAGGGTTAGGGTTAGGGTTAGGGTTAGGGTTAGGGTTAGGGTTAGGGTTAGGGTTAGGGTTAGGGTTAGGGTTAGGGTTAGGGTTAGGGTTAGGGTTAGGGTTAGGGTTAGGGTTAGGGTTAGGGTTAGGGTTAGGGTTAGGGTTAGGGTTAGGGTTAGGGTTAGGGTTAGGGTTAGGGTTAGGGTTAGGGTTAGGGTTAGGGTTAGGGTTAGGGTTAGGGTTAGGGTTAGGGTTAGGGTTAGGGTTAGGGTTAGGGTTAGGGTTAGGGTTAGGGTTAGGGTTAGGGTTAGGGTTAGGGTTAGGGTTAGGGTTAGGGTTAGGGTTAGGGTTAGGGTTAGGGTTAGGGTTAGGGTTAGGGTTAGGGTTAGGGTTAGGGTTAGGGTTAGGGTTAGGGTTAGGGTTAGGGTTAGGGTTAGGGTTAGGGTTAGGGTTAGGGTTAGGGTTAGGGTTAGGGTTAGGGTTAGGGTTAGGGTTAGGGTTAGGGTTAGGGTTAGGGTTAGGGTTAGGGTTAGGGTTAGGGTTAGGGTTAGGGTTAGGGTTAGGGTTAGGGTTAGGGTTAGGGTTAGGGTTAGGGTTAGGGTTAGGGTTAGGGTTAGGGTTAGGGTTAGGGTTAGGGTTAGGGTTAGGGTTAGGGTTAGGGTTAGGGTTAGGGTTAGGGTTAGGGTTAGGGTTAGGGTTAGGGTTAGGGTTAGGGTTAGGGTTAGGGTTAGGGTTAGGGTTAGGGTTAGGGTTAGGGTTAGGGTTAGGGTTAGGGTTAGGGTTAGGGTTAGGGTTAGGGTTAGGGTTAGGGTTAGGGTTAGGGTTAGGGTTAGGGTTAGGGTTAGGGTTAGGGTTAGGGTTAGGGTTAGGGTTAGGGTTAGGGTTAGGGTTAGGGTTAGGGTTAGGGTTAGGGTTAGGGTTAGGGTTAGGGTTAGGGTTAGGGTTAGGGTTAGGGTTAGGGTTAGGGTTAGGGTTAGGGTTAGGGTTAGGGTTAGGGTTAGGGTTAGGGTTAGGGTTAGGGTTAGGGTTAGGGTTAGGGTTAGGGTTAGGGTTAGGGTTAGGGTTAGGGTTAGGGTTAGGGTTAGGGTTAGGGTTAGGGTTAGGGTTAGGGTTAGGGTTAGGGTTAGGGTTAGGGTTAGGGTTAGGGTTAGGGTTAGGGTTAGGGTTAGGGTTAGGGTTAGGGTTAGGGTTAGGGTTAGGGTTAGGGTTAGGGTTAGGGTTAGGGTTAGGGTTAGGGTTAGGGTTAGGGTTAGGGTTAGGGTTAGGGTTAGGGTTAGGGTTAGGGTTAGGGTTAGGGTTAGGGTTAGGGTTAGGGTTAGGGTTAGGGTTAGGGTTAGGGTTAGGGTTAGGGTTAGGGTTAGGGTTAGGGTTAGGGTTAGGGTTAGGGTTAGGGTTAGGGTTAGGGTTAGGGTTAGGGTTAGGGTTAGGGTTAGGGTTAGGGTTAGGGTTAGGGTTAGGGTTAGGGTTAGGGTTAGGGTTAGGGTTAGGGTTAGGGTTAGGGTTAGGGTTAGGGTTAGGGTTAGGGTTAGGGTTAGGGTTAGGGTTAGGGTTAGGGTTAGGGTTAGGGTTAGGGTTAGGGTTAGGGTTAGGGTTAGGGTTAGGGTTAGGGTTAGGGTTAGGGTTAGGGTTAGGGTTAGGGTTAGGGTTAGGGTTAGGGTTAGGGTTAGGGTTAGGGTTAGGGTTAGGGTTAGGGTTAGGGTTAGGGTTAGGGTTAGGGTTAGGGTTAGGGTTAGGGTTAGGGTTAGGGTTAGGGTTAGGGTTAGGGTTAGGGTTAGGGTTAGGGTTAGGGTTAGGGTTAGGGTTAGGGTTAGGGTTAGGGTTAGGGTTAGGGTTAGGGTTAGGGTTAGGGTTAGGGTTAGGGTTAGGGTTAGGGTTAGGGTTAGGGTTAGGGTTAGGGTTAGGGTTAGGGTTAGGGTTAGGGTTAGGGTTAGGGTTAGGGTTAGGGTTAGGGTTAGGGTTAGGGTTAGGGTTAGGGTTAGGGTTAGGGTTAGGGTTAGGGTTAGGGTTAGGGTTAGGGTTAGGGTTAGGGTTAGGGTTAGGGTTAGGGTTAGGGTTAGGGTTAGGGTTAGGGTTAGGGTTAGGGTTAGGGTTAGGGTTAGGGTTAGGGTTAGGGTTAGGGTTAGGGTTAGGGTTAGGGTTAGGGTTAGGGTTAGGGTTAGGGTTAGGGTTAGGGTTAGGGTTAGGGTTAGGGTTAGGGTTAGGGTTAGGGTTAGGGTTAGGGTTAGGGTTAGGGTTAGGGTTAGGGTTAGGGTTAGGGTTAGGGTTAGGGTTAGGGTTAGGGTTAGGGTTAGGGTTAGGGTTAGGGTTAGGGTTAGGGTTAGGGTTAGGGTTAGGGTTAGGGTTAGGGTTAGGGTTAGGGTTAGGGTTAGGGTTAGGGTTAGGGTTAGGGTTAGGGTTAGGGTTAGGGTTAGGGTTAGGGTTAGGGTTAGGGTTAGGGTTAGGGTTAGGGTTAGGGTTAGGGTTAGGGTTAGGGTTAGGGTTAGGGTTAGGGTTAGGGTTAGGGTTAGGGTTAGGGTTAGGGTTAGGGTTAGGGTTAGGGTTAGGGTTAGGGTTAGGGTTAGGGTTAGGGTTAGGGTTAGGGTTAGGGTTAGGGTTAGGGTTAGGGTTAGGGTTAGGGTTAGGGTTAGGGTTAGGGTTAGGGTTAGGGTTAGGGTTAGGGTTAGGGTTAGGGTTAGGGTTAGGGTTAGGGTTAGGGTTAGGGTTAGGGTTAGGGTTAGGGTTAGGGTTAGGGTTAGGGTTAGGGTTAGGGTTAGGGTTAGGGTTAGGGTTAGGGTTAGGGTTAGGGTTAGGGTTAGGGTTAGGGTTAGGGTTAGGGTTAGGGTTAGGGTTAGGGTTAGGGTTAGGGTTAGGGTTAGGGTTAGGGTTAGGGTTAGGGTTAGGGTTAGGGTTAGGGTTAGGGTTAGGGTTAGGGTTAGGGTTAGGGTTAGGGTTAGGGTTAGGGTTAGGGTTAGGGTTAGGGTTAGGGTTAGGGTTAGGGTTAGGGTTAGGGTTAGGGTTAGGGTTAGGGTTAGGGTTAGGGTTAGGGTTAGGGTTAGGGTTAGGGTTAGGGTTAGGGTTAGGGTTAGGGTTAGGGTTAGGGTTAGGGTTAGGGTTAGGGTTAGGGTTAGGGTTAGGGTTAGGGTTAGGGTTAGGGTTAGGGTTAGGGTTAGGGTTAGGGTT